>JAZHYW010015218.1:0-28497 GCA_037355805.1 Ixodes ricinus
ATATCTCACTGTATTATTATTATCACCCCTTATACGGGCCTCTCCGGCATTTATTGTACGGGCTACGTGCATCTCTGTGGCGGCTGTGCTTACGAGCACAAATAAATACCTACCTACCTACAAACGAATATTTTGGTTTATGTGTTACATCAGTGAGAGCGGTTGTGTTCCTCGATGACACAGGGAAAATATTGATGCCTGCAAGTGCTGGCGAAACCAGATTCTGAAGAACAGTATGAATTAATACCATGCATAATGGGTTATTTAAATGCCCATACACACAGTTGCGTTTTAGTGCGTTTGACGGCGCTGCGTCAAGAAACGGAAGCTAGTCAACTGCACATCAATGCTTCGTATGAAGCGTGGATTTCAATTCAAAGAGTATCTTGGCACTTGACATACGAAGCAGGGATGTCCTGGTTTTTCGCAGCTGCAACGCAGTCAAACACACCCAAACACTCTCAAACGCAACTGTTTATAGGCCCTTAGAAGAGCGTACGGAGCCCTGGACGAAGGGCACCGACCAGGGACCGCAAGGTCCTTTCACTTTTCAAATATTAAAGTTTCCGATGATGATGATGATAGAGCATGATTCGAAATAATGGTGCAAGCTCCCGGTTGTACTGCCGCTCTGGGCAGTTGCGGGATCGCTATGCTCATGCCCAAGTCCAACGGGAGTGACTAATAGAAACAACCTACACCGACACGCGTCGAGGAAATGAATCACGCACGCGAATGTATCTTTGGCAGGCTTACAATCGCGTCTGCTTACTTCAAAAGCACCGAGAGACAGCAATTAAGCATGTCAAAGATACCTTTTTGTGCGTGCTTCATTTGTGTTCGTGTGTATGCTTATACAGCCTGAAGTTAGTCTGCCTCAACTAGCGACCTGTCTCTGAGCTGTAGATGAGCAATTTAGCCAGTGCAGTACAACCGCCAGCCTGGGGTCTTTAACGTGCACCACGCAGTAGTGATACACGACCGCACGCCGGTACGATGCTCATCCAGGTCGGAACGGGCAGGGGCGGAGATTGATTGTCTTTGCTTGAGGCTTATTGGTGTTTGTTATTTCTAATTGTCTCTCTATGAAACTAGGGCATCATAAACAACAGCCATTTATGTCTTTTTTGCCTCTTCCACTAGGAGTAATCTTTGGGCTTCTCGTTACCTGATCATGCCATCTTATTTAGTAGCGGAAGTGGACGTCCGGAGGAAATATTCCTTCAGTGTACGGGAGTGCAAAACATAAAACAGGAGTCACATGTAACGTTCAAGCTACGAAGAGTGCTTCTGGCAAGCTCAATGAACCTTTGAGAAAGTTTGACCTCTGTTGCAAACTGTGGAATCCCTGCACAATTATGGATACAAGCGTCAGATCTTTGTGTTTGATTGCACGTCAGCTGCAACAGTACTCGTGCAGCGGGAGCTCACGCCAAAGGTGCAAACAAGCTTGCGCTCGCAGCATTTTTGATTATCACCCAAAGTATCAGATTCTCACGTTCCGCAATGTCGGTTGTTCCGCCATTGTGCAGTGGATCAGCCGACGTTTACCTAAGTCTAATATCGTCAAAACAAATAGAACTAACATTGTGGAAACAGGTGACATCTATATAAGTGAAAATGTAAAATACACTTGGCAGCAAAAAAAAAAAAGACTATTGTTCCATTTTTTGTTGACAGCTTCTTTTTCAATTAAATAAATGCTAAAGGAGTCCTCAACGTAAGTTCCTGTTTTGACAATATTAGGCTCAGGTGAACGTCGCTCATCGAGAAATTTCTTCTCTCGTTTTTATCTTGTGATCAAGCTGACGTCCTCCTCTCAAATTTTCGCGCTCTATTCCATCTGCTGGCATCCCATTTTCAAAGTTTAATCTTCCCGCGATGCGTAAATTATCTACACGGGCCAAAAAATAAGATTTTCTCAAAAACATTACTAAGTGCATGCACTGCACGCGCTCATCTCTTCTATATAAGTAATTAGAAGTAAATAATCAACATAAGATAAAAAAATAGACTTTTCCTTTCAAGCAGTTATGTGACTGTAGACGCCAGCACGTGTTGCGCGTGTAACTAGTCATTAGCAGACTCCTAGCGAAAGGCCTGATAAGGCTCTAAAGGCGAGACTTTTGTTGATTCTATTTTTTGTGTGTGCTATGTTAGCGCGCGTGGTCAAAAGCTTGCATACGCTACAATCGTGGCTATACTCGTTTCAACTTGGGTCCGACGCTGCCGATGCTACAGCGCGAGCTCGGCTTTAGCGTCCCTGCAATGCACGCGCGCTCGTGCAGCAGGCGCTGATCAGGGCCATACGCTCGCGTTCGCAGCATCAGCTGCGTCTGGACCCAAGCTGAACGCAGATAGTAAGCACTAAGCTCAGTCAATGGCATCGACCGCGTTCGCAAGCGGTTGCGAACGCGGTTGTACAAAGATCCAGTACAATTGCACGCGCTCTTGAGGTCACCGAGTGCGCGTGCAATTGTACTGGATCTTTATACAACCGCGTTCGCAACCACTTTGCGAACGCGGATCCTCTTCCAGTGTGAATGAGCGGTAAGGTCGTGCAGGGTTGAACAGAGATACCCTAATATGTAGGGTGCCTCAATGTCCTTCTGCTTAGGATGATGCCACCCTTAGTAGTACCCGATGCCGACAGCACGCACTCACGGGTAAAATACAAATAAATCGACGAAAACAAAATGTCGCCATAGCACAGTCAGCGCCACAAACGCGTGCCGGGACACGCTCTTTCACGCGCTTCTGAACAAAAAATAACAATAAAAGTGTAGGAGAAAATGGCCAGATGTCTCCACACTGAGCAAAGCGCACATGAAGGCACCCTACTATACTTCGTTTCAGCTTGGGTCCACACGCAGCCGATGCTACGAGCGCGAGCGTGTGGCCCTGAACAGTGCTTGCATTGCACGAGCGCGCGTGCTTGGCAGGGACGCTGAAAGCCCGGAGCTCGCGCTTGTAGTATCGCCTGCGTCTGGACCCAAGCTGAAACGAAGTATAATACGTATTTGGAAAAAGAAATAGTTGAATGAGTTGCAAAGAAGGCTAAAATACTTATTCCGAACAACATTTATTTTATGAAACATTATTTCAGATATTTTCATTCTCAGTAGACCTTGTTTGGTGGCTAGTGGATATGAAAAACAAAAAAGAAGCATGATTTCTATTATCTTGAATAAGTGCAATATACTTTCTTAACCAACAAACAGGTGCTTGCTTTTAGATGCATATTGAATTTTGACGTTAGCGTTTTGGCGACCGAAACAATTTTTTTTTTTGTAAATTTAGCATTTCCCGTTTTGCGGATTACTAAGAAAACCAAACGGGCCATCAATAGGTAGAAAATGCGTTTCTACCAAAGGTGAGGCGTACGTTTTTTGTTTTTTTTCTCTTCACCTTTCTAATTTTCAGGCAAAATCGAATGAACCTCTAAATAACTTTAGTGTCTTCATAAATAACCTCGGGAGTTCACTATGCTACTGTCCGTTATGAACACCTCTTTCAACAGTGATCTTACTATGTCACGGTGGAATGAAGCGGTGCTACCTTACCTGTCTGGAAACAAATTGGGGTGTGTGTATGTTTATACAGCCTAAAACATAGTCTGCCTCAACGGGCGACTTGTCTCCCAGCTGTAGATGAGCAGTTTAGCCAGTGCAGTACAACCGGTAGCCTGGTGTCTTTAGGGAGTTTTCGTAGATCGTTTCCGCTGTCCCGCAGCGCTCTCCACAACCAGCTACGCTAGCGGGAACTCTACAGTCAAGGCCATTGGCGCGCCGGCGCAGTAGCGGCTGCTTCGTTGCGGAGGGCTTAGCGGAGGGGGAAACGCGGTCTACGAAAACTCCCTTTTAACGTGCATCACGCAGTATACTCCGTTTCATACTTAGCGTGCAACGCTGTCAAAGCTACTGGCGCGAGCGCGTGGCTTCATCTATGGTTTTGTTTGCGCGAGAACGCGTGCAAATGATCAACGAGATCAAGCCCCATGCTCGCGCCAGCAGCTCTGCTAGCGTTGCACACTAAGTATGAAACAGAGCAAAGTAATACACGATCGCACGCCGGTACAATTCTCATCCAGATTGAAACGGGCAGGGGTGGGGATTGAACCCAGGATGCCTGGGTTATACAGCGCGAGCTTTCGCTCCACGTGTTCCGAGCTGGTGTGCTCTAACCCACTCGGCCACCGATCCTTTTTTTTTCTTTATCGCACTTGGCCACCGATCCCTCTTTATCTGTCTGGGGGGGGGGGGGATATTTATACAGCGTGTAGTTGGTCAGCCATTTAAAGTTGCGACGAGTCACTCGCTGTAGATGCGCAATTTAGCCAGTGCAGTACAACCGCGAGCCTGGGGTCTTTAACGTGAACCACGCAGTAGTTTATCTGTCTGGACTAAAACACTTCGATGTGTTTGCGTTTGTCTTGCAAGTGGCGTCAAATGCGCCAGTGCACGAGGCCCGTGTCTCGAGCGGCCCTTGGAAGCAGTTGTCGGCGCAGTACTGAAATGAGCGGCCCTTGGAAGCGAATGGCAGCGGAGCACCCGCTCTTGGCACGGGTTTTGCGCGTTTCCACAACAATGGTTGGCGGTACTTGCAAGCGTGAATTTTATCAGAGGAATTTAGTCTGCACTTGCCGGCAGCGCCTTCAACTTATAAAATTTACGGGGATAGCTGGAGTGCGACATGGCTTTGTGTATTTGAGTGGTTCTTTTTCGCTGACAGGCAGACAGACGGAAAGTGTCCCCGTCGCCAATGTTGTCAGCTGCTGTGCACTTGGCGCGCGATTGTAGACGAGTAGTAGAGCCGCGACACTTGCTTGGACAGAGAACTCCTTGGTACAGTTCGCGGGTGGGAAACGGTTGCTTCTTGTTGCTTTTGACTCGCCGCGCAGAAGTGTGGACCTCGCTGACGAGGTGCACACCTCTTGACGCGCAGAAGTGTGGACGTCGTCGACGAGGTCCAGACCTCTGGACATGCAGAAGTGTGGACCTCGCCGCGCAGAAGTGTGGACCTCGCACTAAGCGAGCTATGCTTAGGGTCGGCACTCAGTTCCACAATATTGCTGTGGGCGCCGCCATCTTGGTGCTTGTACAGAGCAGACGCAACTGCCGATCGTCAAGATTCAAAAGTGCGGCTTCCTCGGCATTTGATTCGGTGTTAGGAAGCTCGTGTAATATTGCTTTGCTCTGTGTCGAAGCGTTTAAACCACTGATCTCTACTATAGGGGGCTCTACTATAGGGGGCCACTAGGGGGGGGGGGGGGCCTTTCTAGTGGAGATCAGTGGTTTAAACATTTGTGGAGGACGTAAAAGCGTTTCCTGTGATTTCAGATAAATTTTCACATAACTGGCAGCCATGATTTTAAGCCACAATATGGACAAGTGTCGTTACTCTGAAGCGTAGCTTATTTAGTGGCACTAGGGAAGATTATGGCGGAATAGCGCAGCACTGAGCTAGATTTCAGACGCCATGTTTTTAGTGCCACTAAATAAGCTACGCTTCAGAGTAACGACACTTGTTCATTATGTGGCTTAAAATCATGGTTGCCAGTTATCTCAAGATTTATTTGAAATCACAGGAAACGCTTTTCCGCCCTCCACAAATGTTTAAACAGTTCACGACAGATAAAAGCAATATTATATGAGCTTCCTAGCACCGAATATAATGCTGAGGAAGTCGCACTTTTGAATCATGACGATCGGCAGTTGCATCTACTGTGCACAAGCACCAAAATGTCGGCGCCCACAAGAATGTTGGGGAACAGAGTGCCGATACTCTAAGCGCAGCTCATTTAGTGGCTCTAGTTCTTCCTAGAAGAACTAGAGCCACGTGTCTCGAGCATTTTCACAAAATGATTGGCGCCACTCACAGCAGAGGCACGTGTCTCGAGCATTTTCACAAAAATGATTGGCGCCACTTTTCCCAGGATAGATGGGCTTTTTTACTCCACACATCCTGGGAGCGGGTTTGCATCCAGTATTCAGACGAAGAGCAGGCCGATATAGGACATAGGAAGTGCAAAACTGCTACTTTATTTCTTTTTTGTTTTCTAGCTTTAAAATAAGCTCTAAAAATAAACCAAGTTTTTTTTTCTTCTTTTTTTTTGGCAAAACAATGTTTGCGTGCCAAATGTGGTGGTCCAAACGGCCGCAACGCCGCACCTGTGCTTTTGATAATTTTCGAACGTGGATGGAATTTCGAATCCATTTGGAAATCAGAGCTTATTCTACGTTTTGTAAGCCACTGTAATCTACGTATGTACTGGCTCGTATCTCACGCCGCCTGTTGGCCGCTTCCGGCAGCGGCGGACGCAGAGCGAAGAAGATCTAGCTCGAGATCGGCGGCCAACAGCCCGTGGTCCGAGAACACCTCGAGCGCCCGACCTGCATGCGCAGCTGTGAACGTGCAACTCGTTTGTTCCGGAAAAATTCTGCGCCATCTATGAGGAAAAGGGTACAAATAAATAGCGGTTGAATCCCCCTTAAGCTGAGCTAGTTGGGTCATTCTTACGATGGGCCAGCTGAACAAAGAAACCACGCATAAAAACACCATTCACACTGCTGGACTAACAACTGTTTAATGCTCTTCCTTTTCTTTTCCTCTTTGCGAGTGATTGAAAACTTCTTTTCTTTTTATCCCGTAATTCATAATTTCTTTTCTTTTTTCTTTTCTTTAGGTCACTTTTCGATTTTTTGCTTTACTGGTTTTTTTGGCGTTTCCTCATCCTTTTTTAGGGGTGAGGCTGGCGCATTCTTCTTCTTTTATCCTTGCCCGGACACCGTGGCTCCCCGCAGGAACGCTTCCTCCTTGTGGTCGAGTGCAACTGAAGGGGCACTAACACAGTCCTCTCCGTTGTCCTTGATGGCTAGGATTATTCTGGATGACGTGCGGCGCTTCTTTGGGGTTTGTGAACCGTCTGAAGGACATGCCCAAAGGGTGGCGAAGATTCTTCGATCAGAGACATGGCGCCAGGTCCGCCTAATCACAGATTTCCTTCGGAGTTAAATGTGTCAGACACAATTTTTCCGGCACCAACTGGAAATGACAAGACACACAACGGAAAGCCTATGGACCCAATATCTCCTCACAGCATGGAAGTACCTCCTCCAAAAGTCCTGCTATACGCAGGTGGCCAACAAGTCGGGCAGGAAAGTGGCCTCTAAGTCCAACTTTCATCTCAAGATCGGTCCAACGACTATACCTGAAACTGAAGAACTGAGGGTGCTTGGGCTTGATATCCATCAGTCTGGCTCTGGTACCCACTGGCTCCAAAAGGCTAAAAAATCGGCGGCGACAACTCTGCACTCTGATTCGCAGAATCGCACCAAGGGAGTGGCGGAGCCCGGACTGAGGTGGCACGCCGCCTGGTGCGCTCTGTTCTCCAACCACGTCTTGTCTACCAGGCTCAATTCCAACGACTGACCTCTCAACAATGGGCAAGACTTGAGGTGGTAAATAGAGACGCCATGAGAGCAACCACGGCACTCCCTCGTCTTACCCCGATTCCAACACTGCAAGAGCACGCTCAGCTCAATACTCTCACAGAGCTGGTGAACCAGCGTGAACAAGCAAGAATGCTCAAACGAAAGCACATTCCGGCGGCAGCAGCTCTTCATTCCTACTTCTACGGAGGGCCTCCTCTGACTGCAACACTGGACGACATCCCACCGTGGTGTTATACTAATATCACCACTAACAAGACGACGAAGCTTCGCCGAAGCGACCAGCCAGCTCCAACCCCTGAAACAAGCATTCCTCAGGGCCAATGCGTGGTCTACACGGACGCGGCAGTTCTGCCGCGAGGAGGGCGGGTCGCCTTCGTGAGCCCATCACACCCCGGGATTCAAGCCACCTGTAACTACAAGTCGGATACACCAGACTCCTTGTTACTAGAGCTACAAGCCATACACGACGCGATCAAAGCTGTCATCGGTCTTCCAGACATCGAGGAAGCTCACATATACACTGACTCGCTAAATTCAATTAAGCATCTTAAACAAGTTACCCAGACGCTACAAATATGTCAGCAGATACATATACTACACCAGAAGACAACCATCAACATAAAAGTTCACTGGGTGCAGGGGCATAGCCAGAACCATTCAAACCTCTTGGCTGACCACCATGCCCACCACACTCAGCCCTTACTTGACCTCCCACCCGCTTCCCTCCCTTCTGATCCCCGGTCCGACCTCATAGCCCAGAAAAACCTCCTCAGACGGGACACACGCGCTTTAATCCCTCCGTGTGTCTGCTCCCTTCCCCGTAACCTTTCCCGGGTGGAGGAAGTTTCTCTCCGGAGGCTTCGGGCTGGGGCGGCCCTAACACCTTCCGTTACCTGGACCTGGGGACACACACCTGCCGACCCGGGAACCTGCCCTAAGTGTCCGGCCCCTGTGGCTACGGTGGACGCTCATCATCTGCTGTGGCTCTGCTCCGGGACCAAGACCACCCGTGAGAAGATACTTCGCGAGGCCGGACTAAAGGGTCACCCACACGATAACTACACCCAATGGGTGAATGACAACAAGTATTGCAAGTCGCTCTTGCAGTTCCTGCACGACGCTGGACTGCACTCTTTTCTTTGAACCCCTCCCCCCCCCCCTATTATGCCATGTGGCACATTTTACGAAAAAAAAAAAAAGTACCTCCTGACAACAAAAGTCAAGACAACCCCCAAAAGGCCACCGCTACAGGTCATCGGGGAAGTCAACCTTTCAACACAAGCGACAAAGGTACTTGAGCAAGGTCCGAAATTTGCTATTCAACCAGTGCTTAAGCCCGTCGACAAAGTCGCGCTACTTAGGCACATCGCGTCCAAAGCTCCACACTCTAAAAAAAAGGGTGTAGTGGGTACACCCAGAGGGGGTGTAAGTGCTGCCACACATACTACACCCACAGAGGTGTACAAGTACACCCCCAAGACGAGGTGCATACATACACCCATTTTAAGGGTGCATATGTGCACCCTTTTATACACCTTCAGCATTCGAGGGGTGCACATATACACCCCATACTGGGGTGTGTCACTACTCCTTCCTTACACCCTCACTGTTGTTTCGGTGTGCAGGTACACCCCAATTTGAGGTGTAAAAGTATTCCCTTCTGTACACCCACGCGATTTTCCGGGAGTACAGATACACCCACCAACAGGGTTTACTATTACACCGTTGTTTACACCCACCCGCTCATAGGGAACATAGATACACCTCATTCAATGGTGTGCCATTGCACCTTTTTGTGCACCCACCTCAAGAAAACCCGCAAGAAATGTACGCGCCCAGGTGGTTGCAAAAAGGCAGGTAAACAGACACAAGGGTTTGTTTTCAAATCTCCTAGAAGTTTATTAGACAGCCTATTCCGTAAACAAGTACAAACGTGCACGCAATCCGTCATATGTGAAGATGTATAGCGGAGCTGTTACACAACTGAGAAGATTACTGAGCAAACAAGAACCGGGTGATTCTTAGGTAGTGTCTATTCTCCCAGCAGCCGGCAGAATTATTTACCCGAAATTCTGCCGGCAGTCGCAACTCACTGGCGATACAATCACTTCATCGAACGACGTTTCATCGACACGCGATGTTTCATAGACAACTCAAACTAGCTTTCTTATCGTAGCTTCCTTTTTCCTTTTTTTCTTTTTTTCTTTGTAATGAGCCACCCCAGAGTGTACCCGCGAAGTGACATGTACGGGTGGCACAGGTGGAGTAAAATTTTTGTAATGAACCGCCGCAGACTGTCCCCACGAAGCGACGTGAACGGGTGGGCTGGGTCGGTGAGCACGCGCCTCAGAGACACACGCGCGACGAAATGTCCCTACAGCGTGCATTTCGCGTAACGAGTGACGATGAAACATTAGTGTCGACGAAACGTGTCTACGAAACGTGCATCAACAAAAAGCTGTCCATGAAACACGTTTTCACAAAACGCTGGGGGAATAAGAATGTCAGTATTCTACCTGCAGTTATCACATGATTGTAGACAGCTAATGTCAGGCGACTGCCGATAGATTTTTGGGGAACTTGTTCTCCCGGCTGCTAGGAAATAGCCGCTGCCTAGTTTTCGAGGTAATCCGAACGGAACGGTCAATTGCTGCAAAGGAGTAGGTAGCAGCGCACTTACGATGAAAATACCGGACTTGAAATACGTAATCCGAGATATATGTCGACACGGGCACTGCAGAACCACACAAACACAAAAACGAAAAGAAAGAGGTCTGTGAAGATTCAACACGATGTGGCAGAAGCAGTAATTTGCCATACCGAACTCTAAACGCATCACATGAATTCCTTGGGCTTTTTTGAAGAAATCGCTTGTTGCCGATGCCCGCGTAAGTCTTTTCAAACACTGGAGGCCTTGGTACACTCGAATACGTTGTCGCGGACGAAATCTCCGGCAGCCCCGCTGGTTGCAGCACAGCACACAAGAAACTAGGCCGGGAATCAGATATTCCGGGATTGGAAAGAGCTACTGCGTCGCTCGTGAAAACTTCACCACATGATCACGCTCCTGCCATTACCCGCGCCCAGACAGCGGAGTCAAGGGATGAAAAAGAATGCGGTTCATTGGTCCTGCGACCGCGCACCTTCTTCCAAGCTTTCAGCTTAGGGAGAGAAAGAAAAAGAGAGGAATAAGAAAATAACAACTCCTTCAAGGCCAAAAGGGGGTGCCCTCGCAAAGGCTTATCTTCAGGGTTATTCCAACAATGAACACGACGAAAGGATTTGTCCCTTCTATCCTCTTGAAAGTTCGACCCAAAGTTAATAGTGCAGTGGATGCTACTCGTGGCCTTGGCCTTCAGGCAGGTGCCGTTCTCTGCCTTATCTCTAGCCTGGAGACTTTAGTCACGTGATCCTACTCGGAGACCCGATTTGCTTAAAACAAGCATAACGTCTACTCTACTGTCAATACCGAGTGAACAGAACAGCTCCATGCTTCCTAAGAAACTGTCCGACTCAAAAGTGACCCCCAAAAGGGAATCTAAGCACAAGCAGATCGGGGCGCCTGGCTAGCGTGGCGGTGCACTGATACACCTAGAGGTTTTTAAGGGAGAGGAGGATGCTCATTGCCGGTGTACAAGTACACGGGCTGGGCAATGGAAGGTGCATCTTTCAAGAAAAGGGTGCATGTGCGCCTGATACACCCGACTACACCCTTTTTTTCTTAGAGGTGCAGAAGAACAAGCAAAACTCATCATCAATGGAGGGATTGATTGCCTTGCAAACCTAAGAAGCCCTGTCCACCAAAATATTAGCTTCGGGCCCACACTGCGTGAGTTGCGGGTAAAAGATCTAAGACTATGCGTATCTGACAAAGAAGGTGGATTCGTCGTCCTCGATTCAGGGAAGTACGCGGAAAAAGCCAATCAAGCCATTGCCAAGAACTTCATTCCGGCAGAAGAAAAAAGGGCAACAACTACAAAAAGGGCTATCCTAAATATACTAGAAAATAACCACCTTGGAAGTCTCGTAACAAAAATCAAGGGAACAAAAGGAAACGAATTGTCAGTTTTTTTCTCAGTCAAGACGCATAAAGAAGGGGATCCGTTTCGGGCCATCGTCTCAGAGAGAAATACATGGCAAGCACACGTTTCAACTTTTCTAGCAAAACAACTATCTCAAGTTCAGGCACAGGACCCCTTCAAGATATCAAACTCCGAAAGAGTGATCTCCTTCCTTCAAGAAAATGGATGCAACATTGCCTCTGGATTTTCGCTAGACATCCAAGACATGTACTATTCCATTCCACACGCGAACCTCATGAAAGTACTTCGGAAGACCATTGAAGAGCAAGGCATCACAATATTCCAAAACGCGGCGGGAATGTCACTAGACAGCTTTTTGGAGCTGTTACGAGTGTACCTAACGGCGACGGTAGTGACACATCAAGATCAAAAATTTGTCCAGAAGAGCGGAGTGTGCATCGGATCAAGAGTGGCGCCGTACCTCAGTGACGTGTTCCTCGCAGCATGCGGAATTGCCATCCAACAAGTTTTGAAAGATCCCCGGGTCGAAGCCATCTTCCGGTATGTCGATGACTTCTTGATTCTTTGCAACGAGAAAACGGAAGAGCCAAGCAACGGATGCCGAGAATACGTGATGAGATGCTTTGAACAGAGCTGCATGGGTTTGACATTCACTCATGAACTACCTGTAAATGAATCTATAAGGTTTCTCGATCTCACCTTAGATTTCAAAGAAGGCCACGTATGTTGGAGGTATCAGGCTCGTTCCTGCAAAAGATTTCTACCGTTCGACTCAGAACACTCAAAGAACGTAAAAAGAGGGGTCGCCACCACAGCGCTTACATCCGCCTTAAAAAAGTCCTGTGCCCACCAAGTTGCGAGAAGTTTTGACATACAAATGTCTAGGCTTCTTGAAGCTGGATACCCGCACACGCTTCTGACATCAATTTGCGAAAAGATTTGCAAGAACTTGAAGCGCGGTCCGGGAGACGTACAACAACCAAAAAAGAAACCTGGAAGCCCCATAGTGGTGGTGCCATATCTTCATGGCATTACCCACAAGCTAAAGAAGATAGCGAGCCGGCAAGGGGTACACGTCGTATGTTCCGCGCCGAACAAGGCTTCTTCCATGTGTGGGAAAATCAACAAAGAACAAAACACAAACGAAAATCAATGTGACGTGGCACACAAGACCAAGTATGCCCAATGCCAAAAAGAGGTCATATATAAGATTCCCATGACATGTGGGAGATGTTATATAGGCCAAACAGGACGTTGTATTAACGATAGAACAAGAGAGCATGCCGCATCTTTACGAGCCTTAACAGCAGCCGGACACCTAGCAGCTCACTGCCGTACATGCGAATGTCAGGCAAAACTACACGAAGTTAGCATTGTGGGAAAACACAGAAACCAACTCGCGCGTGAATTGCTAGAGGCCCTAGCCATCAAGGACAACGGAGAGGACTGTGTTAGTGCCCCTTCAGTTGCACTCGACCACAAGGAGGAAGCGTTCCTGCGGGGAGCCACGGTGTCCGGGCAAGGATAAAAGAAAGAAGAATGCGCCAGCCTCACCCCTAAAAAAGGATGAGGAAACGCCAAAAAACCAGTAAAGCAAAAAATCGAAAAGTGACCTAAAGAAAAAGAAAAAGAAAAAGAAATTATGAATTACGGGATAAAAAGAAAAAGAAGTTTTCAATCACTCGCAAAGAGGAAAAGAAAAGGAAGAGCATTAAACAGTTGTTAGTCCAGCAGTGTGAATGGTGTTTTTATGCGTGGTTTCTTTGTTCAGCTGGCCCATCGTAAGAACTCATCGGATCCTCTCGCATTCGAAGCACAGCATACTATGCTGCTGTTAACGGCTTGGCAGAAAGATTCCATCGCAGCCTAGAGGCCACAATCAGGGCACACGACGACCCGAACTGGAGCACACTGCTTGCAATAACGCTTCTAGGACTGCGTACAACATTCAAGGCAGGCATGGTTATCCACTGCCGCAGACCCAGTCTACCGGCAGACACTTCGCCTCCGAGGAATTTGGAAAAGTATTTGGAGAGTACCAAAGACCTCTGATTGCATTTGTATTTTGTATTCAAATGTCTCTTTCAACATTGTAATTGCATTTGTAATTAAATACATTTTCGTCGAAGTATTTTGTATTTGTGTATCGATACATTTTTGGATGTATTTTGCCCATCCATGCGTCAGAGGTTTGTGATCGGTGAGGAGATTCGCGTCCCTGTATAAAGTGCTGAATGTTCTTCACACCGAGGTAGATTTCGAGGAGTTCCCGACCGAACGAAGAGTATTTGCTTCCCGAAGAGTCAGCTGCTTCGAAAATAAGGCGATTGGCCGCCAGTCCTAGTCGATGAGCTGTTGCAGGACTGCTCCGACCGCACCATCTGAAGCGTCAGCCATGATGGATATCGGTACGGTTGGATAATGTTGGGCAAGAAGGGTGGCTTCTGCGAGTTCTTGCTTGATGTGCTGAAGGGCTCGGCTGGAAGCGTTGTCCCAGGCTATGGGTGAGGTGGATTTTCCTTTTACTCCAACGAGGAGCTTGTTGAGGGTTTGGGGTGTTGCAGCGCAATGTAGGTTAAACCGGCGACGAAAATTCACCACTCCAAGAAACTCGCGGACCATCTTGATGTTATTTAGTTGCAAAAAATCTTGGATGACCGTCACTCTTTCTGGGAGTAAACGAATTCCAAGGCGGTGGACGAGATGTCCCAGGAAGTCTAGCTCTGGAACGTCGAATTCACACTTGGCGGCATTGATGACGATGCCGTAGTCATGAAGTCGAGTGAAACGTTGTCGCGTGTGAACCTCATGCTCTTTATGGTTGTTTTTGAAAGATCACGATGCTGTCATGTGGGCGATGCAGAACTCCAACCAACGAAAAACTTTGTCGATAAAACGCTACGATGTCTGGGCCACGTTTTTTAGTCCGAACGGCATGCGTACATATTCGATCATACCGAACGGTGTCATTCTGCTAATCTTGTGAACGTGGCTTGGCTCTTCCTGAATCTGGTGGTAGGTCTTCACTAGGTCTATCTTCGTGAAGATGGTGGACCCGTGCAAGGCACCGTCAAAAACATGTAGACATGGTATGGGATACCCGTCGGGTATTATGGCTTGATTTAGCTCCCGGTAATTGCCGCAGCGGCGCCAATGTCCTGTCTTTTTGGGGGTCATCGGAAGTGCGCTAGACCAGGAGCTCGATGATGGACGCACGAAACGAAGGTCTACCATCTGTTTGAACTCCTGTTTGGCTATTTTGAGCTTGTCAGAAGCCAGGCGTCATGCATTTAAGAAAACGTGGATGACCTGTGGTCGAGCACTGCACGGGCCGGAATGTCTAGGCCTGGCCCGACCTGCCCCTGTAGAGGCACGGCCCGGGTCCGGCCCGAGCCCGACAGAATATTTAATTTCTAGGCCCGGCCCGACCCGGCCCGGAAGCGACACTGCCCGGGCCCGGCCAAGGCCTGGCAGAATTTTAAGACAGAAGCTTGAACCCGACCCCAGCCCGACAAAATCTTCCTAAATATAAGCCTGAGCCCGTCCCGAGCCCGACAGATTATATACATGAGCCTGAAAAAGTTTGCGGGCTTTAACCTATACTTCGTATCAGCTTGGGTCCAGACACAGGCGATGCTACAAGCGCGAGCTCCGGGCTTTCAGCGTCCCTGCCAAGCACGCGCGCTCGTGCAATGCAAGCACTGTTCAGGGCCACACGCTCGCGCTCGTAGCATTGGCTGCGTCTGGACCCAAGCTGAAACGAAGTATAAATACTTTCTAAGTATAACGCGAGGATATTTGATTTAAATTTATTTTAAACTTGAACAGACTTTTTTTTTTGACACGATAAATATTTTGACTTGGACGATGTATTTCTGAGAATATGGGGAAATATTCACTTCATAAGTGATTTTGAGGGATAAAAAGGGGGCAATATTTCATTTGTTGTATGCATTTTTGAAGAGATATTTGACTTTTCGTTGTTCAATTCGTTTCGAGGAAAACTTTCTTCTCTAAATGTTTTTTTTGTAAAGAAACAGTCGCTATCACGCTAGTGCATCTTCAAAAAGCTGTGTAAGCATAAAATTATCTATGGTAGTTAGCTTATATTTGGTGCCATAGTAAAGTGCCTCCACAAAGTGCAAAGTCAAGCTGAGGTTTTTTTTTAGTCTGAAAAGTTGAGGAAAAAGACATTCATGTGTCACCGTGCGCCTGGAGTGCCCTCGTTTTCTTGACCGCATATTCCCACTATTCTGGTGGAATCGTATACATACCTTGCACGTGACGTCATGTGGTACTGTACTAGCTGCCACTGCTCCATGCCATGCTCTTGTGCCCGTACTTCCGGCGCATACATTTCGTGGCATCGAACTTGGTCTTCTCGGCAGCTTGCCGAGAAGACCAAATTCGATGCCACGAAATGTATGCGCCGGAAGGTAAGGGCACAAGAGCATGGTACGAACCAATGTCGGCTGATTTTATCCACGTAAAGGCTTTCCAAGTGCAAGACGTCTCTGCTTTTTTTTTGAACGGCGTCGTAGTGATTTTGCCTTTCTTTTGTTTGTTTCCATTGAAGCTAAACAATCGATGAGCAAACTTTTTGTTCTCAACAATTTAGAATTTGCGGCACACGACTGCCCAGCCACGGCCCGGACGCGGCCCGAGAAAATCCGTGCTACCCGAAAGCCCGAGCCCGGCCCGTGGGCCGGGCCGGGCTCGGGCTTTCGGGTTTGCCCGGGCACGTGCAGTGCTCTAACCTGTGGTCTCAATTTAGTGGGTCACATCTTTCTTTCCGGCGTCTCGGTGTTGCAGGGTGGTAGAAGTGATGGAAACACCTCAAGCAAGTTTCCCCAGGGGCTAAAACCTGCACGTTGCATTGAGTGACTATTTTCGAATAAATACGGTACAAAATATTACAAATACTTTAATAAAAACTTATGAATGCTGGTTAAATGGTTCTACATTAAACACGTTCCTAATCAGGATAGCCTGCTCCCTGCGACGGTATGTCGATACTCGTTTACCACTACAATATTATTTCTCGCTGTTGGTGTCATCGGTTACTTGTTTGTTATTCCTCTCTGTGGGCGATGTGGTTGACTCATCTTTTTTAAAAGGGTCACACTCCTTGACGCACTTGCTTCTGAAGCACATCTGTGAGAAGAAAATTGTTTATACTTGAATAAAATATGTTACCGGAATATTGTCGTACTATTTGATTTTTCTCGCAATCGTTTTGATAATGAACTTTATCAGATATATGTTTGAATCAAATTATGAGTGTATTAATTATGTATGTAATATAAAAATTTACACTCGTGCTGAGACTTTCAACTAAGAGCCCCAGTATTCGATAAATAAATAAATTAAAAAAAATAATTGCAAAGCTCGTTGCTACTGAAAGCGCATAGCGCTCCACACTAAACTGAATTCATGATCTATTATGATTAAAGTTGCGAGAAAAAAACAACTACAGATTTCAGTACGCCATTCTAGTTTCAGGACCTACGTCCTGAGTTTCAACGACAAGAATCTAAGTGAAGAAATACCTTTTTTAAAACCAACCTTTGCTTTCTACTTTTCATTAAGATATGGAAGGTTTCAAGTTGTATTTCTTTCTTACAAAATTAACAGGCATCATAACTTAAATTATGATGAAAGTGACATTTTATACCTAAAGTGATATTAGCACCGCCTTTATGTAATGCCTTCGGGCGATTTGAGGTAAATACATTAAATGAAAATATATTAAGTATGTACCAGGGATCCGGGCGAAAGACAAACCATTTTAATCATTAACTATAAGATAAGCGTATGTGAAGCTCATAATGTTTCTTTTTAATTTGATTGTCCAACCAAAGTTCACAGGCACCCGTACTGTCCAAAGGTAACGTTACGTAGGTTCAAAACAAGCCACCCACATAACCCCTGGTTTGCGCTCCTTTCAAACTATTGCGAGAAGAAACCGCTGGAAATCCCTCAACCATTAATGGGAACGGTAAAGTACGAATACGCTTTTGATTAAAACCAATGCAATAATGTAGCCCTTGCATTCTGCAACACTAAGGGGGGGGAGGAGGGGCTTGTATACGTATTTCGTGGTCGATGCAGTATGTCCAGAGAATACACTGTTATTGCAAATATACGGTTATATTTATTTCTAAACAATGTGTGTCCCGGGGACGATAAACCATCCTGTTTCTATTGCGCTAAACACAGACGCTCAAGGCTGACAACTGTTAGCAAGCTTCATAACTTAACACTGCCGCGTGCATAATCTCGTGTAGGTAGCCCACGCTACTGTTCCGCAGAGGGTGCGACCTCGGCCAGCCTAATATTTAATTTTACCTTTCGGTGCTGTTTTAGAACATTTTCACTGTAGAACGTCTGAACCAATTATGTGTTGGTATCTAGGATATCTCGACAAAATTAACCATTTAATATATTTGCTGACCGGCAGCATGTACACAGTCACACTTTTGTTGCCGTCGCGGAACGTATACAGTACCTTTTTGAAATAATATATATAGTAACGGGTGCAGGCGGAGCTGGTAAATGTTAACCATGTTGACTAAACCTGAGACTGGGGCAGAAATGAACAAACAAGTCGAAGGAACAAAAAAGGACGGGACGACGTAGTAGTATCGCCCTGGCGACGGCTTATAGTCGGCTCCAGATCACGCGGTGGCTTTTTAATCTAACTACAAGTCGACGGGGTAAACGATGCTCGTTTTTCTCGGATTTGTTTCTGCGGTTGAAATTGCGCAGAGAAAAAGAAAACACGTGTTTTATAGCTTATACATGGCAATTAATAATTCTAAGTTGTATTTATTAAAAATATATAACTCGTTGTAGCGCCCTGTTAATGTTTGACACACATTTTTGAAACGTCGCTAAAACAAACCCTTATATTTCGTGTCCATTAAATTCACTTATCACGTACACACACAATTTACATAAAAAACGTGTCTTTTTTTGCAGTTAGGCCTTTATCCTCGAAATTGCAGAATATGCTGCATAACGCGTAGTAGCAGTGGCATATTTTAATCATTGAAAGCTGCTTATAACTCGATTCCCTTTTCAGACCGGATGGTAAGAATACATTAAATATCTAACTACCGCGATACACTGAAAACCAAATGTATTCCAGATTATTGTTTTGATACTCGATCAACAAAACAATACTTGCAATTTGTTGGTGTATTTAACTGCAATGATGTGTAAATATTCCACAAATGCTTCGATAAAATCTCCCGGCTTGATAAGTACTGTACATAATGATCGCCACGTGTCCATTAAATAAGGTAAAGAAACGGCAAGCAGGTTTCTGTAGCTCTAGCTGTTGCACAAAAACTCAAACAAAAATTATGTAGTTTTGGCTCTTTCCAGCTAGTCCCTAGTTGCAAACAGTCAAAACTAAGTAAATTTCATTTGAATTATCTGTTGAAAATCTGGGGCTACAGGAACGTTCTGTCTGTTTCTTCATTCAATAGGCGCAGGGGTATCGTCTTGAACAGTATTTATCAAGCCAAAGGGGTCTCAAGCTCATTCGAGTGTGGGGGCCAGATATATCAACCCCCAAAGGACGAAGGCCAGGGGGAGGGGGGGCAATATTTTGCTATTTTGGGAGAAACAAAAACGAACAGACAGCAGAGGTGTTTCTCGTTGCGAAGCATCCGACTGTCTCTGCGAGACCCCAGAGATTTTCTAGAGAAGAAACTTTTTCTGCTTTCTGCTTTTGTAAGCTCGCCGTTTTGCCATCTTCAGCGTTTATATTCATATACGAATACCTTGGTCCCACTCCTGCTCTTATTGGAAGATTTAAAACACAAACCTACTGGCAGTTTAGAAGGGAACGAAAGCAAGTACACCATGCTTGCACTGTCGCACTATTTACTAGGCTCAACAATCACAGAAACAAATACCACTTCATAGGGCAGATTTTGCTTTCCTGGGGATCTTTATAGCAGTACTATAAGAAAGCAAAACCTGTGTTTTAGAGTTATTGTCTGACAGCTATACACCTGAGCTCACATCGTTATCTTTGATGGTTGCTCCTGTTGAGCAAGAGTTGGGGCAGCCAAAGCGCCTCCTTGAGCAAAGAACTCTTACTTGTATCTTAGTTGTGGTATTGCCTTTTCGGTTGCTTTACACGAGAAAGATATGATTAGCAAATATTTAGACGACATAACACTCGGTCCAAACGAAAGCAGAATAGTGCAAAATCCGTGAAACGTTATATGAGTAGAGCTCATTTTCGAGCGGAAATGAATCGACGATATAAAACTTATTTATGAAGCATGTGGCGCTCGAGGCATGGGACCATGGGCTCGCAGTTGAGGAGTGCTTGTGGGCCACGCCCCAGAGAGTCGCGGGCCGCGTGTTTGAGGTCCCTGAACTAGAGCAATGAGTCACATGACCTGAGGTTGGTTTTTCTTGTCGATATTTGTGACAGTCACCCCCGTGGTTCGCACATTGTGCAGGGATATGTCCCTTTTAATACCAGGGTTAGGTAATTAGCATCACTAAAAAACTTTGGTCACAAACAGAAACTGAAATATTTGTGTTCATCTAAACTTTCTCTGAGCGAAAGCTTGGGTATACAGCCTGAGCGAACCGACGTCCTCGCGTCTCCTCTTTGGTCCTAGATTAAGGGACCTGACGTCAAGCTGCCAATGAACGATCCTGCAGTGTGGACAAAACCTCCACCCAAAAGTAACTCTAACGGTTGGAACCAGCTGCCAAAATCTGGAAAAAAATTGGAGCGTTGTATTAAAGTTCTGAAAAGTTTGATTCTGAAAAAGACGTTTCCAACCGCCAGCGCCACATTTCAGAAGAGGCTGGACATTGAGTGATGCGTAAGTGGTTTCTTTGCGCGGTGAGAAAAAGACAGTTTCCCATTGTCCCAAGCATTCGATATATTATCTCTGCGGCAAAATAAACTTGCCGGCTTGTCCGTAAACGGAGCGTCTATGAAACAAGTAAATACGGTAGTCCACCATTTGCTAAAAAAGAAAGGTGTATTATAGTGCACGAAATACTAAATGCTATACAATGTTTTGTTTGCCAGTAAATCCAGACGTCATGGTAAGGCAGGAATTTATTATAATGCATTCAATTTGGCCTTAGTCAGCCTTCTAAGAACATGTAACTGCTTAAAGCGAAACAATTTCACTTTCTCTCTCTCTCTCCAACTCATTGACACCAATCTGTCACATTTACCGTGCTTTGCGCTTTTCAGAGTTGCGACTGCCACGGTAATTGTGTGAACGCTGACCTAAACGACCTCCCAAAGCAACTTCCTGCCCCTTTGGGCAAAATGGTTAATATGACCTTGGAAAATATGCGGACCGGGTTGAAATACGTCTTTGCCCGTCACTGCCGGAATACAAATAAAATTTAAATAAACGTAGAACAAGCTTTTTTTTATTATTACCTCCTATGGAATAGACAGGTGACCTTGTATCAGGTTCTAGAGAGCGCTTCTATTTTTTAATACGCTCAGGATGTGTTTTAGTATTGCTTTGTAGCACCTCTCACCAGCATGTTAACATAAATAAAAAGAAAGATAGGACACTTGGCACTCATGCATTTTCAGTACTTTCGATCTTAAGGTCACACAGAGGTTCAATGTACTTGTAAAATATGCAAACAAAACGCGCGTTGTTAAAATTGAGATCTCGGTCGGGTGGTCAATTTGTAAGAACACGTTTTTTTGTTATTTACAAGTACGTTAAACAGTGCCTGACCTTCGAATGGAAGGTACAAGTCATGCTCCAAATTTATCAGAGTGATCAAGAGAACTTTCAATTTTGAATTACGTGAACCTAATAAAATTATATGTTGACAACGTTGTCTTCGAGCTGAAGGCCCCCTCCAGTCTTGGTGGCATCTGCGGCTGGTAAGTAATTATAAGAGGGGTGAAAAAGGAAAACATTTTGGGAAAGAATATTTTTTACGTAAAAACTGAGAAAAAAGGGGAGAAGAACGGGACCCAATTCATTTTAGTTGTTAAGAAGCATATTAAAGGGAAACTTGGGTCGAAAACGAAGTCAAACTAAATTACTGGTGTCGCTTTAGTGGCTCGAAATATGATCACAACCGTAATATTATAATCAAAGTGAAGCAGCGTACTCTACCACAACCGATTTTGAAGATGCGACCAGCTGCTCTTTAGTGGGCGGTTTAGCTTTTGATCAAGGAAAACGATCGCAGCACCCCTGTGACGTCACGTAGCTGCGGTTGATTGGTTATACCAAACGTTATTATAAATTACCTCAGTTGTGGAACTCCCTCGGAAGGAGGTACCCCCCTCACTCACTTAAGTGCGCCTTCCATCGTTTCAAGCGCCATCCAGAGTTTCCGTCTTCAAAACAGTGCACGAGCGCTCGAGGCTTCATCTCGAGCAACTAGCTCGCGCTTTAGCATGCACGGCTAACAATAGTCCATCGTAAGGCGAGATGAATTATAGACGCTGTGCTTTGAAACGTACGTATTCCATAGAATACGCAGCAGTTAGCACGGCGAGTTATGCTCTTGTTACACGGTCATCCATAACTACAGTTAAGCCAACTGCAGCTACGCTTGACGGAGTTTGCGCAGTTACACGGCTGTCCAAACTTCGGTTAACACGAAACTCAGGGCCTGTTTGCTCATCTTGCGGCCGCGGCTGTGGCCAAGAGGGATTTTTATGTCACGTGACCAGCTCCATGGGGACAAGGAAGTACCTAGCGTCCCTGCCTAATCGCGCAGAAATCCGTGTCGCTTCAAGCACATTAGCCTAATTTCGCCCGCAGAAACTGACTGCAGGGACTTTCAACTGGAGTCCAATTGACCGCCCTCTTATACTGTCGGAGCGGCAGGTAAAGTTACGTGCCAGGGAGGGTAAATATGAGCCAAAATAAAGAAAAAAACCACGCGTGATAAAAGTGTTGGCAGTGTATTTATATACCTACACCAGCGCCCGCGGCTCGCGCCTTCTGCTGTGGTCGAGAGGTTAGAGCACCGGTACTTGTCGTCGCGGCGTGAGAGTTCCGGGTTCAAATCGAGCTAGGAACTTCTTGTTTTTTTTTCTGTATTTTGCGCGTGTCTCACTTTTAACTGTGATTCTTTTTACGAATCATTCACTTGCACTACTGTGCCTTAGACGGTTTTTACTGTTAGTTGCACCTGTTCAATCGAAACACCGGGAAGAAAAAAATATCAAGGCAAGTTAACTCACTAATACAATCGTTTCATAATGTTCATTAAAAGTAAACCAATGTAACAGCATCGGTATGGTCTTCACACAAACGGAGCCGAAACAAGCATCCTTTCCCCAGCAACAACAATTTTATCTGTTTTTAAATATACAACGCTCTTGCTACGACTCCTTTCAATAACAGGAGGCGCCTCTTTAGTACTGATAGACACTGCAGTTGTGACAGTTAAAAAAAACTTCTACAAAATAAGCAAAAAGAACAAAACAGAAAAAAAGACTAGCAGCTGTGGATGCATTGATTGAGCGAAATCCTACAGGCAAGGCAGCAAGTCAAACGTCTGAGGAAGTAGAAAAACCGAAATAAAAATATCATACTTTTACTTGCATGGAATGTGATAAAAGGTATATTTTTACTCTTTACATTTTGCTGTGGCAATCGTTTTCTAATATTAACACATTACTTGTTGAATTTTAGTTAGAATAGCAGACTATCACAACCGAATGCAAAAATGAATCAGGCGTCGACATCGCAACCCATCTCTCTAACGCAAACACCTAAAATGGCTTTGGATCAACAAATGAAATTAATTAGAGCAGTTGGAAAACGGAAACAACAAATTCTAAAGAAATTCGGCAGCACAGTTATCTGGCGAACCAAGAGACGGGCATTGAAAGATATTGTCAACTTTCCGGGGAGTCTACTGCAGACGCAGTAGGCGTGGCGGAAGTTGGTAAAGAAAGCCAGAGACATGTATGAGCGTCTTCCTAGGTCATGAACAACGAACTGGTGAGTCAGAACTACCCCCCCCAATGATCTTAGAGAGCTCATAGGGCCTTGTCTACAGTCTTAGTGGGAGTGTAGTCAAATACAAAAAGAAAAAATAGAGAATTTCTCGCGCGATTTGAACCGGGAATTTCCGCCGCGACGTCAAGCACCGACGCTCTAACCTCTCGACCACAGCAGAAAGCGCGCGTTGCCGGCACTGGCGGAGGTATAAAAATATAATTCCACCGTTTGTATCTCGCGTGGTTTTTTCTTTATTTTGGCTCATATTTACCCTCCCTGGCCGTAACTTTACCTGCCGCTTCTATTCAATTGGACTCCAGTTGAAAATCCTTGCAGTCAGTTTCTGCGGGCGAAATTAGGTTTTTGTGCTTCAAGCGAAACGGATCTCTCCGCCATTAGGCAAGGACGCTAGGTACTTCCTTGTCCGCATAAAGCTGGTCACGTGACCTAAAAATCCCTCTTGGCCGCAGCCGCAGCCGCGTCCGCAAGATGAGCAAACCGGCCCAGCCGTCCGGCGCGTCGAACGACGGGACGCGAGTCGTGGTGCGATAGAGGGATACTGAACATGGTTCAGTATCCCTCTATCGTCTATAAGCAGTTCCGTGACTGAGCTGATCTAATAGCGTTGGTTATACCGCGTACCGCAGCACCACGGTGAAGACGCGTTCATGGCCGTACGCCTGATGAACAGTGTTGTCATCCCTGTAGCAGATAGTTTCTGGTTTTGGCGTAGACGCCCGAAACCAATCTTTGCGCCGTGACATCTATAAAACTACACACAATATCAAAAAACAAAGTATACCTTGTAATTTAGGGACAGTGCCTTAGCTGAAAACAGTCGTGATCCGAAACTTATTGAGCGAAGTTGGCTTTCAAATAAAGTTCAGCAATAAATGATAACATTGACATTAATCGCTACGTCAAAAGAACAAATCATCATATCGCACCTCATTTCGTTGACAGTGCATGTGGAGTATTAAACACAGTATACTCTGTTTTATACATACTGCACAACGCTGTCAACGCTGCTGCCGCGATCATGGGGTTTGATCACGCAGGTCATTAACACACGTCCTTGCGCAAACAAAACCCTAAATAAAACCACGATTTATCGCCAATCATATTTATACACTGATCTCAATGACAATTGCTGGATCGCGTTTGCCCGCTCTGCGAATGCGGTCACTGGCGGCCATCTTTAGGTAGAGTTATGTTACCTCTAGCCAAGGTACAGCACCTGCAGCCACTGTCATCCATCCATGGCAGACAGCGTTTTGGCAGGTGTGGTGGCAGGCTGCCGTCAAAATAGGGTGGGTGATATTTCGTACTTGATTGAAATTGTTTGACGAAACATGTTTTTAAAACCCGGCGTGAGCGGTAGCCCGATCTTTGAGGACCCGGTGAAAGTTTCACGAAATCGCAGCACCGGGTGAAAAGCAGCACAGCACGCATCGAAAGTCGCATCGAAATTAGCATCGAAAGCAGACGCCGGTACAGAGTCTGCTTTCAAAGCGAGCTGCGCTGCTTTCTTCCGGTGCTGCGCTTTCGTAGAACTTTCGCCGGGTCCTCAAAGATGAGGCTACCGTTCACGCCGGGTTTGAAAAATCTGCTTCGTCGAACAACTACAATCAAGCACGAAATATCACCCACGGTACAGTGTACTAGATCTACGGCTATATTATGGCAGCCTGCCGCCATTGCGGTGTCCGCCATATTACTATGATGGCTAGAGATGATATAACTCTACCTAAAGATGGCCGCCAGTGACAGCATTCCGGTCCATCAAAGACGTTTAAACAGACAGGACCGGTGTGACGTCAGCCTGAGTGAAGCCGGAAGAGGCGTTTAATCCCAGACTGCCTTGCGCACCCGTTCCGAGGCCGTGGGGTAGCTCACCGGCGGTTCGTCTGCTTTCTAATCTGCTCCGGCGTGTGCTTCACGAGGCTAGCTTTCGATGCGGTCGGCGTCCGCCGTGGGCGTCCACGATGCAAATGCTTTGCAGCGTGAGTGTTTATACTTAGTTCCACATTATGTGCGAGCGAAGTCAGAACTGGAAGCTCGAGCCCGTTGTTCTGTGCGCTCCTGGCATGCATGCGCGCTCGTGCGATCTGTGCACTGTCCAAAGCTGTATGCTCGTGCTCGAAGCTCCGGCTCCGCTCGGACCGCTCGGACCTACGATGAAACGTACTATAATAACAACATAGGAATCAAACGCAGGTGTCCCAAAACGCCAAAGCTGGTGCGGTCGGCAGTGGACAGTGAAATCTGCCCGCGTGCGACTACGATAAGCAGCGCGACAAGGCGCTGAGCGTAGAGACCCCCTTCGTTCAGAAAGTACGTGATCAACTCGAAATCGATTCAGTTTGAGTTGCGAGTTCTCTAACATCTAGGCATTCTAAGCTTACGAAGCAGGCTGCGCGGCGCCACTATTTGGCTTGAGACATGGCGTGGTGGAATCGAACAATAAAATATGAACACAAAACAAGCTGTTTTCGCTCTTCGTCACTCTCAATTAGATCTACATCGAATTCTATACAATGATGGTAGCAGGAACGAAAGGTCGAGGTCTTCCGTATACATAAAGGTAAGACACGTTAGTTTGTGTTTATAAGGAACAACGACAAGCAGCTTCACGAATCCCACTAAAGAGCAAGTTATCCCCATCTAGAAGAATAATTCAAGCTCTGTTTTGAAGTATGAGGTGAGTAAATATATTTACGTATCTAGTGAGATCAAACCCTGTCTTGTTTAATCTGGATGAGCATCCTATCGGACACGGGCTCGTGAAAATCATTCTTTGAATGTTAGACCGCGATCGCATATGCTCTATATGAAAACTCGAAGAGGGGGATCGGTGGCCTAGTGCGCTAACGCGTCGCAGCTAGGAGCACGTGCAGCGAAAGCTCACGATGCAGAGACCAGGGAATCCTGGGTTCAATTCCCACACCTGCCCGTTTCGATCTGGATAGGCATCGTACCGGCACACGTTCGCGTTTCACTACTGCGTGATGCACGTTAAAGAACCCAGGCTACCGGTTGCATCTCTTGAAGGGCAGACAAACATCCCACAAACCAATTTAATTTTTTTTAAAACTCAAAGAATTTGTTTCGCATTTCCCTATTGTAGAAGAAAATTTAAAATCAGAAGTGTGATTGTGAAGTCACCGTGGTTGCATCGAAGCAGACGCCCAGTGGATGTCATGTGACATATTTTGTCCGCGAAAAAAGTAGATGCTCAGTGGTCAGAACTGCTCACGTGACACATGGGCGCACTGACTCAAGGGAAAAGAGCGCGAGATTCATTTCACTTCCCACCTCCGTCGTCTGCTATAGACGTTCTCTAGCTGAGCTTAGCAATTGCCTTTACTGGAGCACTTGCTATGCCGAGCTGCTGTGTGACAGGTTGTTATTCACGTTCGTCGTCACAGGAAAAGGTCTCGTACCACACGTGAGTTATTTCTCTTTGAGTAACGAGATTTCATTGACGCTATAGATTCCACACTATACTTCGTCTCTAGCCGGGACGCGCGCGGTTTCCTTTCCCGTGCGATGTAAAACACCCCACTGTTTGTTTATTTAGGCATCCCCTAACCACAGTATGTCGTGTATTGTATTATCAAAATGGATATTTGTTTTAGCCTAAATCAAAATCTGCGATTTTACTCAGTTAGAGTATGTATATATTGCAACACGCATATGTGACTATCTTGAACACGCAATAATTATTGCAAAATTATGAACATCGGGCCGCGTACTGTACCTTTTCGGTCCACTCTGCTATCTTCTGGAAATAGGAAGGTTCGATTGGCACATTGTTTCCTTAAAAGACAAACCGTATAGTGTACAAACAATATAATCTTCCTGAAATGTCTTTATTGCCAAAAACGAATTAAATACATTAGGCATCATTATGCATAGCCCCTAATTTCGACAACTACAAGGTGTGAATCATAAAAAAAATTCTGATATGCTACATGCAATTTTATTTACTGCTTTGCTTCAAATGCCTTTATTTTGAAACCTTATGTATGGGCGCTCTAGCCACACTGCTGTAAGGTCATATATTGGATCGTCTATATTTACCACCATTTGAAATTCAATGACAGCAGAATTAGGGAGATGTAAGCTATAAGCATACTGGGCCATAACTAAAAAAGAATAGTGCCATCAAGGTTAGCAAAGTTATACATTTATTCTTAGCAATAAGGCAGCATACTATATCTGCGACACCAGAATATGAGAGGAACATTTGTCCTTAATCCTAAACAGAATGTTAAAAATGCATAAGATGGCGGACCGCTGCTCACGCAAAGATGATGTAGTGACAACTAATAATGTTTTACAGCTTTCCAAGAAATCCCCAACTTCGAGCTGAATGGGTCAAGGCTTTAGGGAAAGAGGATGGCTGGGAACCACCAAAAGACGGCAGAATGTGTTCTAAGCATTTTCACCCCAATAGCCTGGACCAAACCTCGAAAGGATGCGCTCGTCTACGTCAATATGCAGTTCCATCATTTTTTTTGCATCAGGTACATATTCAGCACAGAAAGAAACAAAGATAATAGTTAACATTGTTAATATATGATTCAAAAGATTACTTGGGAAGCTTATATATTTCATGTTTTTTATAAAAAAGAGTGTATGGCGACAACAAAGAAATTTCGTAGTCATATGGGAGCATTAATTCCAGTGGTTGATTGTTTTGGTGGCACAGATGATGACCATATAAATAAGACATTCACTAGTTCAATTTACCAAATGCTTACCATTCATTAAACAGTCAACAGCTTAATTTGCATTAATTTCTTTAGGAACCCTCCCATCTTCTGGCCGTGCAGTCCCCAGTGGAGCAAGGTTTCGAGGTGACTAGTTTGGCTAGATCAACCCTCAAAGCATACTTTTCTCCTTAGATCAGGCTACACATAATGTGTATGTTTCTTGTAGGAGCAAACCGCAACAGACCAGGTCACCGCTGCCGAGGAGGGACCACAGGTAACTGCGTCGCATAGGCCA